>OZ007570.1:54144879-54157379 GCA_963931925.1 Onchidella celtica | reverse complement strand
TGGTATTGTAACTCCCGTGGTCACCACCTCTCTTTCTATCGTTTCTGTCTTTGATCCTTATCCTTTGCCACCCCTTCCCTCTCTCTTTCGTTCTTTCCACCCCTGTCTTCTGCATTCTCCCTCATTCTCCCACTCTCTCTCTCGCTCTCTGTCTCTACCCTTCTCTTTCTCCACCGCTTTCTTTCCCCCAACCCACTCTTGTCTGTCTGTCTCTCTGTCTGTCTGTCTATCTGTCTGTCCGCCCCTCTCTATGTCTCTCCCATTGGCTTGAAAAGGGAGGCACAATTAAATTATATTTCTTCAGTCAGGAGTTTTGAAGTATGCTTTCCTCCTGCTTTCTTATTTCATCCCTCATTCCTGGTGTTTGGTTGTTTTTTTTGGTGTTTTGTTTTGTTTCGTTGATAATTTAGATAGACAGAAAGTTAATACGCATTTTTATGTAAAGTTTTCGGATCTTGTTTTGAAATTTGATTTGATATATTGATACGCGTATATTATATGATAGATTTTATCTCTTCGAATGCAGCGCCGCCCAAATTTCGTACCAGAATGATTTTCATTACAGGGATGATGTACTTTGGACTTTAAATATTTTTTTTATCATGTTAGGTTATGTTATGTGTTGTTGTTATTGTTTGTTGGTTTTTGTTCTTCTTTCGTTGTTGGCCCTTTTCTGAGAATCGGATAATTTTACCCATTTTTTGTTTGTTTTACTTTGGCTGTTCACTGCTGGTCTTCACTGAGTTTGATAATTGTGTCTTGGTGTGGATAGGAGGTTTTCACTTAATATACGTAGGTTTCTTTCTTTCTTTGTTTTGTTCTTTCTCCCTTCCTTCCTTTCTGTCTTCCTTCCTTTCTTTCTTTCGTTCATTTCTTACTCTCTTTCTTTCGGCATTTCTTTCTCTCTTTCTTTCTTCATTTTTTTCTGTCTTTCTTCATTTCTTTTAGTCGGTCTGCCTTCCTTTCTTTCCCTCTTTCTTTCTTCATTACTTTCTCTCTGTCTTTCTTCATTTCTTTTAGTCGGTCTGTCTTCCTTTCTTTCTCCATTTTTCTTTCTCTCTTTCTTTATTTCTTTTTGTCTGTCCGTCTTCCTTTCTTTCTCTCTTTCTTTCTTCTCTTTCTTTCCCATACACGTTGAAATAATTAGAAACGAAAATTAAGATCCCAGGTGATTGTTTTGTCCACCCCTGATCTATCTACATGTAACCAGGTCTAGGTACATGTCTGCCTACTTCGCCACCTTGTTGTTGTTCTTATTTCCCCAGTCTCTCCATTTATCTTCATTTACGAAGTGGTTATTTTCAAGGCATGCCTTGGAACTAACGCCAGCGTTACTTTCAACGCATGTTTCATTGACCAATCAGAAGCTGTTTCAGTATTTCTAAACGTGGAGCCTTAGACTGTGCATTGTCAGACTGATATGTAACGACGTGAGGGTCTGGTCAGTTTGTATCATCGAGGCCGTAGGCCGATGTTCGTCTGGGTAGTAGTCAGATTGACATATCAGGGAAAGCCGCCGGGGTAGCTATGTATTGTTTATTGGACTCAAGGTATGCCTTGGAACCAACGCCAGCGTTATTTTCAAGGCTTGTTTCATTGACCAATCAGAAGCTGTTAAGGTATGCCTTGAAAATAACGCTAGAGTTAGTTTCAAGGTATGCCTTGTAAATAACGCCTTGCCTTAATTTAACATACTGGAGCTGTTGGCTTTTATCTCAGGGGTCTGGCCAAATATTTCCTTTAAGTTTTGTTCGCGTACTTGTACGGACTACGATATGCCTCCTGTGCTGGTCACCCTATTCAGATCTCCTCCATTATGTTTTAATCTTTCCATCTTTCGTTTGGAAATCAGAGTGGAGGAGAGGGGGGGGGGGGAAACAAACATCGAATTTTTTCTTCCTCTTTGTCCTTGATATTGATTTTTAATATCGATTTTTCTCTTCTGGACCTGAATTTGCGGGGAATCCTTGCCGTCTCTGCACTTTGCAGATAGCGTCGGGTTTTTGTTCCCCGCCACAGGGATAGCGTCATTAAATTAAACAATCAGTTTAGTTTGAACAAGAAACCCCCTTTAGACATGGGCATTGTGTGTTTCAATAGAATGGGAAATGTATGTATGTTAGTCCTGTTTGGGCCTCCCATGGCATGCACGCCCATGATTGTGTAAATATGGAGACATGAATATTATTTGAAGAAATAACGTTATTTTAGAGCTAGGGTATTTTATTTTCAGTGGGTCATTCTTGTGCGCAGTTCTGGTTTTAAACAGATGGGAAAAATGCGTATATATATTCATTTGTTACAAAAGTATCTCTCCTAACACAGACAAACGTGGTTGTTTGATTAAATAACCATGGAGGAGTGAATATCATTTGTGCAAATAAGTTATTTTGCAGATAGGGCATTTTTTTAAAATGGGCCCTTCATGTGAGCGATTACACCGCTTGCGCATTGCACAGTAGCTGCATTTTCGACAAGTCCATTGTCTTGAAAGTGCAGCGAAAATCAGCATCTTTTGAAGACGTTCTCTTGGCTCTTGTTTGAAAAATGGCCAACAATGAAAAAAAGTATGAAAAAAAGATCTGCTCGGGGACGTTTTAGCCAGACCGCCCGGGGGGGGGGGGGGGCAGAAATGTAGAGAAGATGCGAAGAACACAGAGCAGAGGCCGATAGAAACAAAGAATCGGAAAGGACAACGACCACGAGATTGAAATATTGCCAAAAAGAGGAAATGGGAAACCTTGCCGAAGGCCTCCCGCTGACACAATTCTTGCTCAATATAAAGCCTTTTTTTATTACTATTGTTATTATTATTATTATTATCTGACCAGAGTTTCGATCCACTCCAGGTTTTATTTGGTGTTTTCTCCCTTTATTTCTTATCCTCTGCCTTTCCTTGGAAACGATGTCAATGCACTTTCGATCGCTTGCTGTTGATGTAATTCTAAATATCCAGGGGGTCCCTGGTTTGGGTCGTCTATGCATTCTGTTCTCTTTGGAAAGATAAAAAAAAAAAAAAGAAAATGTGCGAAGTATTCACATGTAAACTAATGCACAGTCTCATGCACCTGGGAACGGTGAAATACTAATGTTGCAGCACATTTGGACATAATGTTCTCGTGTAGAGTCATACATCTGCGCACAGTTGGACACAGTGTTGGCACACAATATACACCTGGGCAGAGTGCAGTGAGGTACTGTATTCGGTACAGATTCCTGCACTACTGGGAAAGGGGGCGGGGGGGGGGGCACTATGCATAAAGTGCATACCCTCGATTCTGGAGATTTTTACCCCACCCCTCCCCCATGAAGGGGACTTCCATCACCACCCCCCCCCCCAACGTTTGAGCGTGCGACTATCAGAATGGTGAGTGTCCATAATAAAGTCTTGATAATCTATTTCCCCCCCCCCCCATATCACCATTTTTGGGGGGTGGTGGGGGTGGGGTGGTTCAGACTGAAATGCTCTTTGGTCTGACTCAGTGGTTATGAATAAATAAATAAAAAAAGCGAAAAAAAAGATGGATGACTAAATAGATAAGTGCGCAAGTAAAGAAATAGGTGAAATAAGATAAAATAAAAATTGATTAAATGTATAAATGCACATCTGTCTGTAAGGACTATCTTGGCCCAGTTCATCGTATTTCTGATGTAGTCTGCTTCCTCTTCCGCCCCCCCCCCTTTTCCTTTTTGCCACTTATTTTTTAAAGCATTACCGTAATTGAAAAGTGTACGTACCCCCCCCCCCCAAGCCCACCCTCCACCCCCCTTTCCCCAAATGGGGCAGACATTTTTGGGATTTCAAGGGAGAGATACCTAGATCGTTAAATAAATGCACACTACATATATATATATATTGTTAGAATACAGAGTCACTTTCGTAATTATTTTTTTCCACCAACATCTTGTTTGCATGGCATACGTGATAATTATGTGTATTATTAAATGCTTTTCTCCTGAGCTCATAACTGGGCGTTGTTTCTCTATCATCATCTATTGTTTCCGTGATGCTGTCTGTATATCATGAATATCAAAAACGATTATTTGTCCAGCCTTATATGTAAATAAATGTGCCCGGAATGACCAAATAACGTACAGACCCTGGCTGCCGTTGGGGGGGGGGGGGGGATAAATGGCAGAGTATGATACATTTTTATACATAACTATATATAACTAGATTACGTCCTACCGGGCATTGCCCAGAATAAACAATGATGTGCTCCCCCCCCCCCCCTCTCTCTCTCTCATATAATAAAAGTAATAAACTACAGTCTTGCTTCAGAACTCATGCGCACCACAACATTAAGCACCAAACTGAACGCTTGATACGGTTAATTTTTATGACATGCACGGTACTATATATTACGAAACAAACATGCAAAAATACAGATGTTACATAGCAATAAACATTGTTATTTTTAAAAAAATACATGCTTGAGGTAAACAACTTTTAATTATAGCCATCATCTTCCTCATCTCAATTGCCACGTTCCCGTCAAATTTAAGGCTTGAAGAGTGTATAGTTTGGTCAGTTAGTCATGCCAAAGGTTGCAAGTTACTGAAATATATAATAGATTAGCTTCCCCTGGAAAATGAGTTTAGACATTTAAAGCAATAGAATTCGTCATGAATACGTTAGGTTTCCTATACTCAGGGGTGAAGGGCAACGTATTAATTAGGTCTTATTCATGTCCAGGGAGGAGGGTAGGGTGGGGAGCAGTGAAAGAAGAAGGGGGGGGGGGGAACGGGGGAGAAAGACACGATGGATTTGCCGTAAGAAAAACTGCATCAAGAGAAAAATGCAGGAGGTGAGTTTGAAAGCATGACGACACGCTATTGGTCATACTTTGTTAGGTAAAGGCAAGCTATTATAAAAACCACAGAAAAAAACTGTGGGATAGCAGCAGGGCTATAAGCTATGTCAAAATTGGGCATAAAGAAAAAAAAATTGTGTGTAGCAAAGCCCCGTTTCCTTGATATTCCTTGAGACATTGGCAGACGTGCTTTTGTGCTGCTGACCAAGCAAGAACTCGCAGTTAAGTACACATATTCTGTTTCGATTCTATAATATATCCTATTGAAATCTTTTGTTGTTCGATTGTTTTATCTGTTCCATTTTTTTTTTTTTTAAATAAAGGCGATAGCCGAAATATTGAACATTTTCTGTCTTTTCTTTTAGTTTGCATTGTATCGTTTGGGTATTATTTCTTCAGCGGGGCTTTGCTACATACAACTTTTTTTCTGTTTGCCCAATTTTGACATAGGAAAAGGCGAGACGTTGGACAAAATATTACAGAATGAGGGGGCAGAAGTATACCCTTCCAGAAGCCCCCACCAACCACACGCTAGCAGAAGAAGAATTAGAAAACTGAGAGGGCAATGAGACTATAAAAGAGCTGGCATGAATTGTACACCATTTTCTTTTGCAAAATGTCTTTTCTCTCTCCCCTCATTGTCGTATGTGTATGCTAAGCTGACAGGGGCGTATCTGGGTTCTGCCTGTTACAGTCATTCACTACTAAAGAAATTTGAGAGAGGAAAACTATCGCCTGGTTTTAAATTGAGTTAAGTTTATCATCCAGCCTTTGAAAGGAACATCAATACATTAAAACGCAAAACAATGTAGTAAAAGGCACTAAAGATGAAATTTTTTTTTTAAAAGGCCAGTATTTCGAATCATTGTTGATTTTCTTTCCAGACAATAATAACAGGGAAATACGTTGTGTATTATATAATAATTATACATATTATATTCGAGGTGAGATTATATGACAAATCGTACTAACCATTACCCATTTCGGTTTTAGACTTGTTACTTGTGCCATGAAAATGGCAGTCTTTGAGTCTGAGTTTGATTCACTTTTTGTCTTTCGCCGTCTGTTTGGGTACTTTTATATTTAATATGTTTTGTATTCAGAATTTCATCAGTTTAAATTTCACGAGTGGAATATAATAGTTGTAAATTTTATAACAGTGGTAAATCTCCCAAAAGTTTTTGTGTATGGATCGGAAAAAAGTTTTGTAAATGTGTACAAAAGTTCTTAAATCAAGTTGTAGAACTTAGCCACTTCCAGAAAGGACAAGACGCGCTGTGGGTTCACGTCAGAAAATATTTTTTTTCATGGATCCGCAGGCATAGTGCCTTCCCCGGTCAGGTATATTATATCAGTGTTCAAAAGTCTGCTCTCTATCCGATCCTCTATCAGAACGGAAACAGAGAAGGTTCGTCAAATCAGATACTGGTGCTAATTGCGAATGGATCGAAAACGCCTGACTGAAACCAGTGCCAATGACTGAGCTGGATTGCGGTTCGCGCGCCATGTCTGTACGTCACAAAGCGTAACGTTTCGTAATCCCGCGGAAGCAAAACAATAGCTTACGCCTCTAGTAGTTCTATATCTGGTGTTCCAAAATTATATTTGAAACACCTGCCCTGGTGCAAAGCACTTCACATCTGACACACTTTCTAATCTATCAGTATGTAATTTTGCGATAAATATTTATATTTCGCATGAACATTTATCTGACTATTTCACAAACACATTGAGCATGTTTGTGACGTTTAGATACGACAAACTATGTTAAGACACTACGGAATTTAAAAACTATTTGAGACGACCTAAATATTTTGCAACTTTATTCGCAAATGTGGAAACAGAAACAGCGTAGACATTTTTACGTCCACGTTAAAGAATATAACAGAATATAGGGAAATAAAATACTGTATGTAATTAGTTTATGCCAGAAGACAGAAACTTAATTCTTTTTTTTTTAAATGACGTCTTTGTTGATCGATCGTTCTATTTGGGAGGAAGATTTTTGTTTAAACATTCCAGTTTGTTCAACAAGAGGTCTGCTCCGGTGGGCTCGATATTATTGTAACTGATCTATGCTTGGTATGAAATAATCCTCTGATAAATCTCGGATGCTGAAGAGATGTTATAATCTCGCCTTAACTCCCACAGAAATGATGATGTATCTGGGTTTCGCAAGGACACAATCGATGGGAACCCCTCGTGGAAATTACAGAAATTATGCGAAATAATTATGGTTGTTAAGAGATGATATATTGGGAGGCGGGGCAGTGATTATGTGGGCTACATGGTGGATAAGGTTAAATGACATTCGGTAAAGCGGACATATTGCTCATAGCTGGAATGCCACCCGTATACGAGGGAAGCCTTTGGATACATGGAAACATTCAGTAATGGCAGAACCATATATACAAAAAAAAACCTTGCTATGCCTAGTAGAATGCTAGCCCTGGTACCTTAAAAACAGGGGTACTGTTAACCTAAAAGCAGGGTTACTGCCACCCTAAAAGCAAGCTTACTGTTACCCTAAAACAAAAGTAGAGTTATCAGCCTACTATGTTAAACAAGGCTTTTTGTATGTATGGTCCATACATGTTTATTTTTGGTGTTTGTTGAAAGGAACTTAATAATGCAATAGCTAAATTAATCACTCTTTGAATGCATTGCATGTTACCTTATATTCTGTTGCGTTTTTTTTTTCAACGTTCCATGTTATCATCATTGTGGTCCTTGTCCTTGTTCATCAATATCAGCATCGTTGTTGTCATCATCATGATCATCGTCTTTGTCCTCATCGTCACCATCATCATCACGGTCTGTCATCATCATCATCATCATTTTGGTTATTGCCCTTATCCTGGGTCCCTTAAAAAAACAACCAAAACGCCAACGACTTAAGACACTTAAATTGAATGCGAAAATCGCTGGATTAAACAATGCCTTAAGCGAGATTCGAACCTAGGACATCTACCACCCGGGCTGCATGCTCTAACTCGTGCCAGCTTGCAAATCAGAATATTTCCCCAAATACCACTGGCATCATCATCATCAGCAGCAGCGGCAGGATGGTCGAACTCGTTTCCTCTAATTCCGTCCCCCCCCCCCCCCCAGTAAAAAATGTTTTGGTAAACACAGCTTTTGAGATCCCGTAGCTGAAAGTTTTTTTATCCACAACAAATTCCCTTTATTCTAGGTTGTTTCCCAAACAAATCGGGTTAAAATTCTATTTCTGGCCAGGGATCAAAGTTTTGAATCTTTTTGATCTGCTTATGTTATTGTTGTTTGTCCTTGTAGTTGTATTAATAAACAACAACGTTTCTGGGGCGAGCGTGGGAGAGAGGGAAAAAGACAGTATGTGTGTGTGTGTGTGTTGTATGTGTGTGCGCGCGTGCGTGAAAGATAGAGAGAGAGAGAGAGTGAGAGAGAGAGAGATAGGCAGACAGGGAGAAAGAATGAGGGACATACAGCGAGAAAGCCGGTGAGCGAGAACCCGGTACGGAGGAAAGGATGGAAGGAGAGAGAAAGAGAGTTACAGAGGGATGGGCAGAGAAGGGAGAGAGGGGATGAGAAAGACAAAGACAGGGTGAGAGAAAGAGACAGACACACACACACAAAGAGAGAGAGAGAGAAAGAGGGAGAGAGAGAGAGAGGGTGGGCGGAAGGGAGAGAGAGAGAGAGAGAAAGCAAGTTTGAAAAAGTATTGAAGATCTCACAGTCGCCCCACCCACCACCCCTACCACCCCCTCCACACTAAGGCCAATGCCAGTGAGTCGAATGACGGAGATGAATTATTTGTATAGTTCCGCTGCAATGGTGATTGTATCGACAATTTAAAAGCAACTGGGAATTTTTAACTTCAATATTTAATGGTCCCTCTTTCTCTCTGCCTTTCCTCCTTTCTCTCTCTCTCTCTCTCTTTGTCTTCTCTCTGAGTTTCTTTGTCTTTTTTTGGGGTCTTTTTCTTCCTCTCTGTCTTTGTCTGTCTCTCTTTCTCTTTCTCTTTAACTCTCACTCATTCTCTCTCTTTCTGTCTTTCTCTCCCTCTTTCCCTCTCTCTGTTTTTGTCTTGGTCTTTCTTTTTTTTTTTTATCTCGTTCTCTCTTTCTGCGTTTTGTCCTTCTCTATTTCTCAGTCTCTATCTGTTTCTCCCCTCCCCTCTTTCTCTCTCTCCAAGAACAGCCACAGAGCAGGAATCCAGTACAATCAAACTCGTTAAATATTAAAGGCAAAAGCCGTGCTTTCCCCCACCTCAAATACGAGTGAAACAGCGCATTGTTACTTGACAGTGTTATTGTTAAACAGCTACAGCAGTTTAAAACAAACCAACCAAAAACCAAGTTTGCCCAGTTATGCTTTACACACACGCGAAGTCATCTCTATTTTCACCCCTCCCCACCTCCTCTCTTTCGCCCCCACCCCTGAAGTTTCTCCCCGGCCCCGATTCCTCTCGCACAATTCCTCAAATTCATCTAAGCTTATGTCTACAGTCGATACCATCGATCTCAACCGGGCACTCGTTTTTATTCATTGCACGGCTTACATGTTCGGGAATCGCCCATCCTTTGCCTAATAATTAGCCACCAGAAGTACGGGCAGGATCGATCAGTCCCACGGGACTTTTTGGCCTTTTTTCGTGAGCTTTGCCACTGTTACTGGTAATAGCATTCCTGTTCGATGGCGTGCGTTAGATATGCATAGCTTTGCTGGGCGAGCAAAACCACCGTAACCAACAAATTGGACAAAACCAGCGAAAAATTACCTGTTACTCTTGGAATTGACGCTGTAATTTGATCTGGTATTCGGATGGCGAATCGACTTCGTCTATGCATTCGGAGCAATTTGCAGCTTTCAGATATTTTCTGGAAAGAAGAAAAAGAAAGTAGAAGAGCAAAGAAGTGGGTGGACGGCAAGATGGCGCGAAGCCATCATTTCTGTTAGTAAGGTCAGCCACATTGATAATGACCGAGAAATATCGGAGATAACGCATGTGAAGTACAGGGTTTTATCAGAGGACTTCAGTGGGGGTTCAGACCAAGACCTGACCCCCCTAATTCTGCCGTGAGACATGTATAATTATATACACTTGTACCACTCGACATCGCTTGCCAAGCACGGTATATTGACTGTCGTGTGTTGATGTTAGGGCAATGTGTGGGATATACCTGTGTGAATGAATAACTTATAAGCAGTTTTTACACAGCTGTGCTTCTGTATCCTGATGGAACATAATACTGGATTCTGTCAGGTGTAATCACGAGTTAATAATATATTTGTACCTTTCCGTATCCTAGCATTATCTGTGGCAGGGCCGTCCTAACATCATTATCAGCCCCGGGGCAAAACAATGGCATTTTTGTCCCCGTTTCAAAAACCAGTGCAACTTACATGCATGGGGCCCCCTTAATCCTTGGGCCCCCGGGCAGCTGCCCGCTGTGCCCAGGCGTTAAGACGGCACTGATCTGTGGGCAGAAAATGTGTTATTTTTTTAACGAAGAGGGGTGCTGCAGGTCCACCTGAAAATATGGACATTAACGGGGTGTTAATGTTTCCCTCAACAACAACATCATCATCATCATCATCAACAACAACAGCAACAACCTTCCAAAAGCTGACTTGGACGACTTAGCCTACCTAACGAAACTAGGTTCATTAAGAAGTTTAATCGGGTTCTTTTTTGAAGTATTTTTTAGCTTTTTAAGTTGTTTTAAAAATAGTTTTCATCCTGAAGGCCGTGCAAATGAAAAATTTGCTCCCTCTTTAGTTTTGTCGCAGCTTTCACTTGATGTTACAATCGTTGTGGAGCGTTACCCCCCCCCCCCCCCCCAGTCCAAACAAACAAACCCGTAATGGTTTGCATATACGCCGAATAAGCCACCTTCGCCATCTCAAATCACTTTAACCTGCTACGTTTTCCTGGTATCCACGTATTGCCAATGTCGTTTATGTTGTAACGGGATAATAAGAAGCTAAGAGTAAGAGCTGTTCACTTGATGCTGTTAGGACAAGCGAATTTCAGCGATCACTGAGCGAACAACCATTGCTTCATCTGCCACTATTACCCTTATCTCCAAATATAATCAGCTCAATTTGCTGTTCTGTTTTTAGTGTTATCAAAAGTTAAATACGTTCATACCCTTTAATGTACATAATTATTATCTCTTGTTGTTGTCTTTCTTCTGGTTCCAGAGTGTAACGAAATCTATTGTTCTCGCAGCTCTTGATAGAATGTTGTCCATATTTGTTTCCAATCATGGACCAGTAGAAGGTTGAAAATCATTAATGTTAATGATTGCCAGAGTTTTCGAAAAGTGTATCACAAACTCCACACATGTTTTTATCTAAAATGAACATCGCGTCATGTATCTCACGTAATGGCGTATCGATAATTGTGGTAGTTTTGAGAGACGATTACCTTATCATTGCTATTGGGGAGATCGTATCGATATCTTCAATAGTTTTGAAGTTTTATAAGCAGAAGCCGTTTTGCCACATCCGAGAATAAAAACAAACGTGACCAAGCTTCGAAACGCTGTGTTTAGGTCTTAATTTTAGGAGGTTCGCTGCCATTGGCATTTACACTTCGCTTTTCTTGTTTTTATTTGTTTGGTTCTTGTTTCTGTGTATTTTGTGGTAAGGATTAGTTTTTTTTAGAATTTTGCCCGGACAGCGGCCTGGTTCGGCCTGCTCTTCTCGACTTTTAACTGCCAAGGTAGCTTTAACGTGCGCAACGTGCGCAACGTGCACACGGGCCCTCCGAGTTTTTCGTCTTTATCCGAGAAGACTAAGTGCTCGATCCTACCTACCATAAGATCAGGGACAGGATTTTTTTTCCCCCCGAAAAAAATTCCAACATGGCTGCACTGACCAGGGATCGAACCCGGTACCTTCGGCATGATAGGCAAGCACCTTGCCTCTGGACCACCGTGTCCCTGTGCTTCGAAACGCTGTCTAGCCCTATCGTCTTTTTATAATCTGTTAATCGTCTTGCTTTTTTTCTAGCTCAACTATGTCACCGTTATCGTGTCGATCTGCGTTTTCCAAACTCAAACTCACATTCAAACCTGTAAAAAGGAGAAAATCGTTGATACGCCAGTATGTGAGACAGGACGACGCATATAAGCCACCATTCACCCACGCAAGAAGAAATTACATTGCATATAATATGCCACCGAAGGTACGGGAAGAACGAATGTGTTCAGCTTACACTTATACTCAGGTGAAGATGGAGCGTCAGTACACATGGCTCACACCTGTCCTGACCTAATTCCTGGATTCTACGAGGGCATGCAATGCCTTCTGTAACCTCATGCCTGGATTTCCAAAGATGAGCACACACAGTCTGTTTGTTTTTGGGGTTAAGCTTAAAGGAGAAATGTACGGGCGCGAGTGAGGATCGCTGAATAATCGAATGGTAAACGTGTGTGTCAATATACGTTTTGAACTGCTTTGCCGTAAGATCAATAAAGAGAAATATTTAATAATAATAATAGCCTACACAGCATTTATATTAGCGCTTCAACCCGTTAGTAACCAGGCTCTAACTCTAAGCTCTTCACAACATTTATTTCATGTAAATCACAATAATACAATACGCAGGTATAATAAGGAAAAACAAAAGCTTGATGGACGTTCAGAGCGTAAAAATGACTCTTCAGCTGATGTTTAAAAGTCATAAAATTTTCAGCC
>OZ007570.1:54119879-54142379 GCA_963931925.1 Onchidella celtica | reverse complement strand
GTCCAGCATTGACATTTACTCGCCGTCGAGCTCTGGCATGAAAGGAGAACCGTAAAGCTTATCAATTTTTCAAATCCGATTACAATCGTAAATCACGGTATGTCGAAAAATTTTTCTCGCCTGATTTCCTGTATTGGTGTGTGTGTGTGTGAGTGTGAATGTATATAATATGTGCGTTTTAATGGTGTACGTGTGTGTTTGTGTGGTGTTGGAAATTGATTGGTTGATGGCGAGATGTAATGATCGATTGATAATTGAGCCGATTTGGAGAAGTTTAAGGAAATTTTATTTCACTTGCAACTTTTTATTTGAGTCAGTACACAGTATGATGATTTTGTACGTCTCTGCATATAAAAAAAAACCTGCGCTGTCTGAACTATACCTACACTACTGCCCACCTGTGTTTGCAGTGTGCAGGTGACAGACATAACTGTGGAGTTTTCAGCGTGTGATAAAAATAAATATCTTGTAAATCCCTGTCCTGCCCCCACATCCACATCCATCCCACCCCCGTTTAAAACAAAAAACCATCTTCACGCTTGTAAAACTGTCCTTAAGAAAAAAAAAGACAGGAACCCAGAAGAGAATATTAAAGAGTTGTTTCCCTTTTTCTCTCCAAAATTCCATTAATTCTATTTATTCCGACAATCAGCACCAGCCCAGAGGATTAAGCCCTGCCCACTGTGAACTGCTGCAATAAAGATAATAGAAATGGGGGCTGAAGTATTCGCCAGGGCCTGAGCTTGTAAATTTTCTGATTAGCCAACGAAATTTTATTTTAATCCTAATAGAATAAAACATCGTCTTTTCACAAATTACTCAGGGGTAATAACAGTGAGGAAATGGAACCCTTTGCAGACCAGGAAATGGAGTGGTACTGGGCTTCTTTGTTCCTAATTTTAGCACTGCAAGCCTTTAAGCAGATAAATATAAATTACCTTTTGTGTGTATGTGTGGGAGGGTTGGGATAGGGGAGGGTAGGAAAGCTGTATCAGAGAGGAAGGTTGAACCCACTTAGGCCGCCCACAAGTGCGTGCTTGCCACATACCACGATAAATTTGTTCGCTCGGACCCCCTCCCCCACTCCTTTTGAGCAGGATTTTCGAATCTGGGATCTCTCGAACACGGCTATAGCGCCCTGACAACTGGGCCACCTCAGCCAGCTAATTCTACTTCGCCGAAAGCCGGATAAAAGTGAATTGTTCACTATTAGTATTAGCGCATTATTTTCTGCACCTTGTCATCCTTTGCCTCAAACTTATACAATAAATAAATGTCAAGTTCTTGTTCACATTTGATGCCACATTTGTAAAATGCCGATTGGTTCACTTAAATCATAGGATATGAAAATTTCAAATGTCGTGATTAATCTTTCCCTGGAAATCGAGAAAAGAGAACTGGGTGTTGTAGTAAAACAGTTTATCAGTGCAGCATGTTAGTAATCCCGAGGAGTGCGATCAAGACATTATGAAAACTAAGCATCCCCTTGTTTGTTTCCCACTGATGAATGGATTGAGATAGAGTTCAAGTTTAGCTTCACGGTAAGTTCATTTAATTTTCAGATTACCCCAGACAATAAAGCTATTAAATTTTTACTTTCTAACACGTACTACACACGTGTGTGCACACGTGACGTGCACACCCTCCCTTTCCCAGGCCTCCTCACCCTGCAAGAGCTCCGATCGTGGATTTCTCCCTTTCCAAGATAAATGTTAGGATTGTATGTACGATACTGTTTCCCACCTTTGGATCTGAAGGATTGTGGGTGGCCGAGAGGTCTAGATTATTTTAGGGCCTGCAAGGCGTTAACCGTGAGTGCTCAGACATAAACGGCCCAATCTGAAAAGTTATACGCAAAGCTGATTTAAGATGGTCAAAGAAATGCAAATTTTTAAAGTATTTATCACTGCACAATATCTGCGAAAATAACAGTGAGCTCAAAAACTTTCCCGGAGAACTCTGAAACAAATACAAAACGTTGAAAACATGTGGTTTTCACCTAAATTCAATAAACAAAACACACATCGTTTGATATGGACGTATGCAACTTTTCCGTCTGTCACTTTCCGGTACGGCATTATATTATCACGGTGAAAAAGACTAATGCGATTCAAGCTGTCCTGGAAAGTATACTCTTGTATGCTCGGGCGTTGGTTGGACTGTCCTGCTTGTTTGGTGATAAATGAGAAAGGCTCTAACAACAAGACATTGAGCATTAGAGATGATTTTATTAATATTCATCATTAGAGGGTTAACCATGGGTCATTTTCACTTCTACTGTTAAAAGGCCTGGCTGTAAAAAGAGAACGGAGGAGAATAATACCTTCTCATGATCTTTATCTATGACTCACATAAGTGTTTTTCCTTGTACGGGAATTCATCCGCATCAGCTGTTTTCTACGGTAGCTAGTGGGGAAACGCCCATATGAAAGGACGCTACTTTGTTAGGAAATGTAGACATTTTTACCACTGTTTTACCTTCGATACAGTTGAAACCAGATTGGGTTTTGGCGAGAAATATGAGACAAGGCAAGATTAACAGCATGAAAGCAATATACCTGCAATAACCAATAGCAAAAGCACAATGATGGCAAACATAGCAGTTTGCAGTTTTCCTGTTGGCATGTGGCGGAACTGAAAATGAAGACAGTGGCATTTTAAACGTTGGGCTATCATGTTAATATTGGACAGTATAAATGGCAAAAAATACAACTTTGAATTGGCTTAATCTTGTGACGCATTGAGTCAAGTCTGTTTTGTATGGTGTGAGTCAGTTCGAGACGGTTCGAGAAGTGTTTTTTTATGCTAGCTGACTCAAGACAGTGCTGACTTGCCCTAACTAGTGAGACAGACTTATGCTAGGCCACATTAAATGCATATCTCATTAAAACCATTGATTATATACACTGATCGATGAATTCCGGTGAAGTATTTAAACGCATTTTCGACAGTTTTACCAACTGGTTTGACTCATTTTTACGTCATCCAAAATTATGATGCTGCTTACGCACTCACAAAAGTTTGATTCAATTCCAAAGGAAGAATCAAAACTCTCAAACTCGTACGAGAAGGAAACATGTGACCTTGAAACTTCCGACGAGAGTGGAAATAAAATTCAACATTTTGTAGGAGCACGGTCCTGTGGCCTCAAAATTCAAAATTTCGTGGGAGCACAGATTTTGTGACGTCAAAATTCAAAATTTCGTGGGAGCACAGATTCTGTGACGTCAAAATTCAAAATTTCGTGAGAGCAAACAAAATCATGGGTCATGGTACTGCTTTGTGATGTTGTGTTGCAGCAGAAAACGGAAGAAAATAATGGGGCAATGTTGCATGAACACGCACTGGGTCTTGTCGTTACCCACAAATAGAATGAGATCGAATTTAAAAAAAACACAAACACCATCCCCATTTCTAAGACAAATCATATTTCAAATAAAATTACTATACTGTACACTGTTTATTTATTTTTAATTTTTTTTTAAAGATAAGAATCACTTTATCATTCTCCGAGGGAAATTCACTTTGACAGAGCGTTTAAAAGCACATGGTTACATGGTACACATATCTTCACGCATCATTACATAAACATAATACCAAAAACTCAATAACGGGCTTATTACATGAAGTAACATGGTATAGAACCGAAGTAAAATTATGGCACATATCTTGATTAATTTTTTTTTATTAATACACTTAGGTGTTGGTTATTTGAGTTAAGTAGTGACTACTAATGATAAAGCAATTAACTGTATCACAAGCAGTGAAATTATTTATATTAAAAAAAAACAACAACTGAGGAAGTTAATTGTAGAAATGAACGTCAGAATATTGTCTTCCACTGCTGGAAAGAATAAAGTAGAAAAAGACAACAAGAATTTGATTTCATGCAACGTAACCAGTGTTTTGCGACTGTCAGTTCGTGACTGTAATCTGCCATATCCTATTATCTAACTGTCTGTCTGTCAAAAATTGTGTGTTGGTGGAATGTAAGCCGAGTTATGATATAGACCTCCCTCTCTCTCTCTCTCTCTCTGTTTTTCTCCCTTCCTCTCTGCCTCTTTGTGGGCTTCTGTTCGTAGGCGCAGGGGAACTCACTGGTTAAGGGGGGGGGGGGGAGGGGGGGGGGACAGAAGGGTTGATTTGCCTGAAATTTTACATCATTGTTATTTTGTTAATCGTTTTGCTTTCTCTTTCCACTTATTTCTTCTCTTTCCCCTATTGTTTCCTCTGAATTTTGAGGAAGGGGCGGAGGCACATCTCCTGTCCCCATTGGCTCATACGCCCATGCCTCTTCTGTAAACTCTGGCACGCAACAGTTATGACAGAATGATGTACACGCCTGGCTTGTATGGGTATTTATAAAACCTGTTTTTGTTGTTGTTGTTGATGAATATATGCATAATTTGGTAGCGCAGAATGTAGAGCTGTTTAGCTTGCTTGTGGGCGAGAAACAAAACTCTGCAGGCAAGAAGGAAGGTGAAGAAAAGAATGTGTTTATGTAGTATGTGTGTTTGACAGAATGTCACTCAAACGGATAGACAGACGAATGAACAGACGCATGGTCGGATTGGCGGAGATAGATAGATAGATAGATAGATAGATAGATAGATAGAGAGAGAGAGAGAGAGAGAGAGAGAGAGAGAGAGAGAGAGAGAGAGAGAGAGAAAGAGAGAGAGAGAGAGAGAGAAAAGAGGGGGGAGGGGAGAGAATCCAAAACTAAAATATAGTTTTCTATTCCGCTAGCTTATCGCCCCCGCACAATTCAGCGCCCAGTAGACATATGAATGATCTGTATTTATCAAGATCGAATATATTATCTCAGAAAAACCGATGAAACCAACATAAACTTGTGTACAATTTATACATTCACACGCAACTCTAGGCAGAAGTACACACGTACACTTTCACTCACTTACGCACGTCTGTCTTTTTACCTCATTTCTCTCGCACTCTTCAGTGCCTGCATATTCCAACGCCACATGGCACGTCTGTAATTACCAATCCACTTTGCTCTAAGTTCTTCAGTGATGGTAATTGTGCTAGACCTCTTCTGAACAGGCAAATTGCCAGCATAGCTGAGGGAAAAGTAGAAGATAATAGGGAATTAGAAAAGAAAAAGAGTTGAATAAGATCTTAGATGGAGGATTCTCTATATGATAAGCTATGAGACGT
Organism: Onchidella celtica; assembly: GCA_963931925.1. NCBI lineage: Eukaryota > Metazoa > Mollusca > Gastropoda > Systellommatophora > Onchidiidae > Onchidella > Onchidella celtica. Next base: position 54,137,204 of record OZ007570.1, on the reverse strand, counting down.
TATTTATAGGCCTTAGCCGAGTGATGATTAACATGTATAACATTAACAAGGAGATTTACTTATTCTGGAAAGAATGTAAAGACAATAAAAAACAACAACAACAGCAGCAAAGACAACAACAACAAAAACCCATCACACACACTGCACACGCACATACTCACACAAAAACACAATAAATAGACAGATAGATAGATAGATAGATAGACAGATAGACAGATAGACAGATAGACAGATAGATAGACAGATAGATAGATAGATAGATAGATAGATAGATAGATAGATAGATAGATAGATAGATAGATAGATAGATAGATAGATAGACAGATAGACAGATAGATAGACAGATAGATAGACAGATAGATAGATAGATAAATAGATAGATAGATAGATAGATAGATAGATAGATAGATAGATAGATAGATAGATAGATAGATAGATAGATAGATAGATAAAATAGATAGATAAAATAGATAGATAGATAGATAGATAGATAGATAGATAGATAGATAGATAGATAGATAGATAGATAGATAGATAGATAGATAGATAGATAGATAGATAGATAGATAGATAAAATAGATAGATAAATAGATAGATAGATAGATAGATAGATAGATAGATAGATAGATAGATAGATAGATAGATAGATAGATAGATAGATAAAATAGATAGATAAAATAGATAGATAGATAGATAGATAGATAGATAGATAGATAGATAGATAGATAGATAGATAGATAGATAGATAGATAGATAGATAGATAGATAGATAGATAGATAGATAGATAAAATAGATAGATAAATAGATAGATAGATAGATAGATAGATAGATAGATAGATAGATAGATAGATAGATAGATAGATAGATAGATAGATAGATAGATAGGGGAATGGATGGACGAATGTAAGGAAGGATAGATAGGTAGATAGATAGATAGATAGATAGATAGATAGATAGATAGATAGATAGATAGATAGATAGATAGATAGATAGATAGATAGATAGATAGATAGATAGATAGATAGGGGAATGGGTGGACGAATGGAAGGAAGGAAGGATAGATAGATAGATAGATAGATAGATAGATAGATAGATAGATAGATAGATAGATAGATAGATAGAAAGATAGATAGATAGATAGATAGATAGATAGATAGATAGATAGATAGATAGATAGATAGATAGATAGATAGATAGATAGATAGATAGATAGATAGATAGATAGATAGATAGATAGATAGATAGATAGATAGATAGATAGATAGATAGATAGATAGGGGAATGGATGGACGAATGGAAGGAAGGAAGGATAGATAGATAGATAGATAGATAGATAGATAGATAGATAGATAGATAGATAGATAGATAGATAGATAGATAGATAGATAGATAGATAGATAGATAGATAGATAGATAGATAGATAGATAGATAGATAGATAGATAGATAGATAGATACAAAGTAGTGGATAGATAGTGAGGAGGGGGAGGAAGAAGAGAAAGAGAGAGAGAACACTCTAAGACTGGACAGGCATGCCAAAGAGTTGTTGAAGCAAGAAAATTCCCATCCCATTATCCTAGGAACAGTAACGCCAGCAAGGCCAAGCTGTCCATTTCCCGCTCTCCCTCCGCCCCCCCCCCCTCCCCCAGTTGGAGGACGTAGAAAAGGGGGGAAAAAAAGATCAGCAGACAGGAAAAGAAAAACTAGCCAAAAATGAGGGTGTCTTCGAATTTTGTTTATCGCGTAAAACCGAAGTCCCGAGCGCGAAAACTGCCGGAAGTAAATCCACTCCGAAATCTCAGCCCATGGAACACAATTAGGTAGGTTTTCCCGTTGAGACATGGCAGATAAAAATGGCATACAAATGGATGTCTTTCTTCAGCGCTGTCAGGCACTGAAGGTCACACCGAATGATTCAGAGGTTATTCGTGCACGCGCACTCACACAGGGCAGATTCACGACACACACATATGTACGCACATACCTATAACAACACACGTTTACTATTCCACTTATCAATGATACTGTAAACTTTCCGTGACATTTTTGGAGGGAAACTGTAAACATTCAAGAAAAATTATGTTTAACAGACGTGGCAATTTCTCGTCCGTCCCGGACTAGGAATAGATTTCTATGGTTGAAATGCTTGCCCAAATTGTAACAAGGTAGATTTGTCTTTCTTGTGTACATATATATCGCTGCCACCTTATCCTACATTCCACCTTACCTTTTGCACTTCACTCATAAGTTTTCAATCTCTCTCGCCCTCTTCTCTTTCTCGTACCCTATCTCTCTCTCTCTCTCTTTCTTTCGTTCTTTTTCTCTCCCCCTCCCTGTCTCCCCTTCTCTGCCTGACTCCTCTTGTCTCTCCCTGTGTCTGTGTCTTTCTCTGTCTGTCTGACTATCTGTCTGCCTGAATGTCTGTCTCTCTCCCATTCACTTTCTCTCACCATGTCTCTTTCCCCATATCTTTTTATCCGTCTGTCTGTCTGTCTTCCTCCATCCCCCCGCGACACCACTCTCTCTCAATCACTCGCTCCATCTTCTCTCTCTTTATCTCTTTCTTTCTCTCTCTCTCTCTCTCTCTCTCTCTCTCTCTCTCTCTCTCTCGTGCTTCCTCTCACTCTCACCGTCTCCTCCCTCCTGGCATTCCTGTGTTCCGCGATCTTCACCTACCTTGTTTATCACCCATCTGAAAAAATAGTCCTGCTGCCGAATGTAAAGCCCGCGGTTTGTGTAATGATTTCCAAATGCAAAGAGCAGAATATTGCCGTAAATACACGCTGGAGCAATAGACCCTTGGCATCTGGGCAATGTCAACTGGAAAGGGTTCATTTTCCTCTGTATAGCCAAAGTTATTGGAAGAAACACAGACTTGAGGGTATCACTGGCAATTGCGTTAATGTCAAAAGATGAAGAACCTTACGTCGGCCGAGTATTTGCCATATTGTTGTTTGTGCAATTTGCGTTTTCAAGAAAATGCGGATTGAAGTTTGGTCGGCTAAAGGCCTAACTGATTTTGTCCACAGCATCCGCTCCGTTATTTTTACGGAAAATGACGTATGAAAAACTTTCTTTGCCTCTATAGCGGTAAGGAGCGTAGCGGAACGGATGCTGTGGACAAGTATACAGAGGTATAGAGCGTTTTACGTTTTCATTGGTCATTTACCCGTAAAAATAGCGGACAAGACCACTTGAACACATAAAATAATATTACGTAACAAACACATATCTCAAGAAGTTTTTAACCCATTGTAATGATACTTAGATCTATACATAATGAAATTAGGAGTGAGCGAACCACTTTCATGACAAACCTCACAGTCGGCAAAATGTCGTATAGACCCTTTTCACTTCCGCGTTACGGTTGTTTGCGTGGAACCGCACGGCTTCGAAAATCACCATGTAGGGCAAAAACCTCAACTTGCCTTGGTGATGGCATCTGAATTCGTGCACAATCTAAGCAAAGATGCATTTTTATGCCAGAACCAGCACGTAACGGGTTTGTACAGTTGGGTGCCCAACAAGAGGATGGGATCGTTCGACCGTTGTCCACGGCTTCCACCCTACAAGTGGGGCACGCCGCCATTTTGTTTGCAAATCACGTGATATGGAGGACGGTAAATGAAAAGGGTCCATACAACAATATGGCAAATACCTCTCGTTTATTACCAGCACAGAAAAATGAAAAAATTTAGACCCTATGAGCAACCTCAGTTTTTGCGTAAACTAAGCATAGCAGGGCCGGTTACGATTTTGTAGGCCCTTGGGCTACAGATACTGTGAGGCCCTCAGTGATGATTAATAAAAGCACGAATTTCGGATTCTTGAAATAAGTTTATTCAACTTCTACAGCGTAATGTCAACATTAGGCCCACAAAGATGGGCGCAAATGTTACACAACATAAAGAGAAGAGAATATACTGTGATATTTTCAAAACTGAAGTAAGTTTTTGAAATATTAAATTTAATTATATTTAATTGATTTTTTTTGTTTGTTTATAAATGTAAAAACATAACTGTTTTATCATGGCACAATACCTATGAACATTTTCATAAAAATTATACTATATGTATTAAGGAGAGCAACCTGCAATGAAAAAAATTAAGGTAAGGTTTTGATATTTATAATTTCAAGTAATCCCCAAAGGCCCTTTTTCTTGCGGAGGCCCCTGGGCTGCAGCCCATGATGCCTATGCCTTAATCCGATACTGAAACTAAGCCATAACCCTATGGAAACTGCGGGTCTACTATTACTTGGTAATGTTAGGCTAGGGGTTAAGGAAGTTTATTTGTGCCAATAGAATTAGCTGACAAGACAACACTAGTCACAGGACAGATCCTGGCATGAAGGAGAGAGAGAGAGAGAGAGAGAGAGAGAGAGAGAGAGAGAGAGAGAGAGAGAGAGAGAGAGAGAGAGAGAGAGAGGGCATGGCCGTAGCTTTCGTTATCACAGGAATTTAGCGGTGGAAATGAAGGTGAAGGTCACACAGAAGAAACATGGAACCGCCAAAGTGGATTTTCGGAGATCGTTGATATTATGAAAAACCTTACATAAAAATCATTTTGGCGTGTTCCAGTTAGTGTAATTATCACCTTGAACTAGGCCCATGATGACTATGCCTTAAACCGACACTGAAACTAAGCAATAGCCCTATGGAAACTGCGGGTCTAAGATTACCTGGTAATGTTAAGGGTTAAGGAAGTTGTTATTTGTACCAAGGGAATTCTGGTTAAGAGAAATTAAACATAATCTAGGAACAGCACTTTCCCGCAATTGGTTTGTTTCACTTGACCAAATAGAACTCCTGTATCTCCGAAATTTTATATTTTATTTCGTCTTTTTTACACATTGTCACTGCACTACGATAGTGGGATTTGTCAGACTTATGCCAGAAGACAACTGATAGTTCACTGCATTCCCGAGCATGAGGGCTATTTATAAGAGGATAATTAGAACAAGATATGCGCCAATAGGATAATGTAATAATCCAATAGAATCATAATGGCATACGTCACCAAATGACAGGAAAAGAAACAGTTTTGTCTTAGTATCTCAAAAGTGTCAGAAATGTCTTACGTCATTAGCGCAGAGCGGTGACGACATCCTCATGTTGAGCACTCGTGATAAGGCACCGCCTGGTTTGCAAACAGAGAACTTAGGTTAAATTCTTTGTTCGCAAAGCATCAAGTTCAACTTAATAATTTTTGGGTAACCCAAGTGGTACAAACCATTTATTAGCGGTGTGGAAAAGTGTTCCAATTTGGCTCGTTTCATAAGTTTGCACTTTTTTTTATTTTTTTATCTGACTTCAAAACATCGACATGTAAATGTAAGAGTGTGGAATCATTGACCCTGCTTTGGGTAACTGTGCAGACTAATTTTAAATGTCTTTCTATCATACCCCCACCCATGAATGCCTCTCATACCCTGGGGTCACCGCCCCCCCCCCCCCAATCCTTCCTATGGTCCCTCGTGGCTTTATTTCCCCCCTCCCCCTCACTCTTCCACAGACACACACATTCAGCCAGTTTCAAAACAAGTTCATGTATGAACATAATACATTAATTATTACGACACTTGACATTAATTTTGCTGTAACAAGTTTTGAAGGTATTACAGTAGAGGACGAGGCATAAAATGCAGGTAGACTCTAGTGTGCATATTGTGAAGGCCTAGGTATTTCTCCTCTCAAATCTCAGTTTTTACTCGCGGGGATTGGACACTCTACAAGCTAGGAACCGTTGTGAGAGAGGTCTTGTGCATACTGACCCGTCGATTAACCTAGGATCTCCGGTTAATATCGGGAGATAGCTAGGTAGATAGAGAGATAGACAGACAGACAGATGGATGGATGGATGGATGGATGGGTTGGCGGTCGGACAGACAGACAGACAGACAGACAGACAGACAGATAGATAGATAGATAGATAGATAGATAGATAGATAGATAGATAGATAGATAGATAGATAGATAGATAGGCAGAGAGAGAGAGAGAATGAGATAGGCGGGAGAGAGACAGTGAAAAAGAAAGCGGGGGAGAAAGACAGAGGGAGACAGAGAAAGAGGGAGAGAGACAGAGAGGGAGACTGGGGAAGAGAGAGAGAGAGTGAAAGAGAGAGAGAGAGGACGGCAGAGATGGAAGAGAGAGCGAGAGCGGCAGACACACACGTAGACAAACCGAGAGACAATGAGTGTGAAGACCAGAGCTCAGGAAAAAGGAACGAAAACTGCCTACGCCAAGACCTCGGGGTTAATTGTCTATAATCATTCTTTGGGGAATGGAATGCTTCGCACTAGAAGAGCCGCGGATTTCTGCAATATTGGACAGTGAATGTGATCATAAATATAACACTATCTTTTAACGGAAGGGACTGCGGTTGTTTTTTTATGTGTTTATGGGTGGCCAGTTTGTCGATTTCCATGTTTTTATGCATTTTGTGCAAATCATGTCTATTAGGGTGTGTAGCATGGAAACAAATCTGTTGAAAACTACTTGTGGTGAAGCACGTATTGGAATATTATATGATGGCGAACAGCATTTCCTGACTGATATTCTTGCTTGTGAACAGCCATTCCCTAACCTAAGGGTAGCCACACAAAGGCCACCGAATTCGGTCAGGGAGCCACTAGGCGCTTAAGGTGAGAAGAATTGCACTACATAAACGGACCGAATCTAGGTGGGCTCTGTGTGCAGTTGTTGAAATTATAATAGTGCAATTCTTCTCACCTAAAGCGCCTAGTGGCTCGGTGACCGAATTCGGTGGCCTTTGTGTGGCTACCCTTACGCATCTGCAGCTGAACATAAGCTACGGTAACCGTGAGTGCATTAATTTTTAAAATGTTATAGAACAAACAAAACAAAAATGATAACTTAAAAAAAGAGAGAGAGAAATATTCTAATTATAATCACTCTACAAGCCGTGTGCTGTAACAGGTACAGATGCCAGCTGACAAAATAACACTAGTCACAGGACAAATCCTGGCATGAAGGAGCTTCGACAGCGGATTAAAAAAAATGTGAAGGGATTTATTTCTGAAGAAACGATGTTTCTCTCTGCAATTGTGTCTCATACTGTTTCAAAGGCGAACCGAAATATTGTGGACCCCCCCCCCCCCAAACCTATTCTTGGTGTTGTTTCTTTTACCATAAAACGAAGGCTAGGCTTGGATGAGAGAGAGAGAGAGAAAGAGAGAGAGAGAGAGAGAGAGAGTATTAATGTATTATTAAAGGAGAAGGCAATATTTGATGCCAGTAATCGTTAATGGAAATTGTTTAAATAAAAAAGTTAATTAATTTCCTAATCAGGAAAGCATATTGGGCATGGACAGAGTTTATCATTGGAACAAAATGTCATGCGCAAATGAATGGTTATTCCAATCATCAGCCTTCATGGATGGATTTAAATCAATGGTTCGGTTCTGTTCTGTTGCCACGTTGATTGTAAAAATGGAAATGGCTTTTAAAATCTAATTAGTTGTTGTTGTTGTTTTTTTTCCCAAGAAATGAAATTGAGGATGGAAAGAATTTAGAGGATAGAACGAAATGTTGAATGTGAGTAGTTACTTCAAACATAAAGTTTCATTGATAAATTAATGGTTACTTTCTGTTGTCATCTCTTCCGGAACTGATTAGATCTAGCAACGATCTATTTCAGCAATTCATTCCCTGGGATTAAAGCAAGCAGGTGATCAGATAAGCGGGAACCCGTACGTTTATGTCTATGGATTAATGCAACATCAAGATTGCGTTCTCGTGGGTGGCGGAAATCCGGTTAAAAAGAAAAAGAAAATATAGTGCGGCATTCATTACCCTTATCAAACATTTACATATTGCCAGTATCTGTTCATTTGTTGCGGAAAGAACATGAATTCTTTTAGGACATTCCTTGATTTGTCGAGCTGATGCTAACGGAAATTAGACTAGTCTGAATTAAGTGATTATTCTGCGACACCGATGGATAAATAACTCGGCGTTACTGGAATAAAAACAAAGAAATCATGGGAGAAAATGTTCCTAAGTTTTCTTCACCTGTGTATTGCCTTGTTGTCTTGACTTGTCAGGCCTTGGAGGATCAAACCCTCCGCCAGTGATCTCCATCCTTCTCTGTTTTCCATCCGCTTTGTCCTTGCCTGTCCACCTGGGTGCACAATATCATCTCTTCATCCATCGTTTCTCGGGGCGTCATCTTCTTCTCTTTGCTGTTCTAGGCCCCCATTCAGTGCAGAGCTCTGTCCACAGACTATCTGTGTATTTCCACTAAGTGCCATGTATATGGGTATATTAATACTACTTTAAATCATTTTCCCGAAATGGATAATACTTTGCAGATTATTTAGCCTCAGCCATCCAGTGGTACATTCTTACAACATATCACCTCCTGCTCAGTGTTTTACGTTTGAAACACTTTTTGATTTCCGAAGAATTTTTTTTTTTGCGGGGGGGGGGGGGGGGTGACAAATACTTCCCTGTATGTTTTTTCTTTTTTGTTTTGCATTCATTTGATCATTTTTACATCACTTTTGCAAGATTCCGGATTGTTGGTCATATATGCCTGACTTCTAAAGGACAATAATGAATATTAAGTATTTGTCCGATTTAACGCATATGCGCATATTATTATTATTATTATTATTATTATTATCTTTTCTCTCCATCCCACAGTTATGTCGATGCAGCGGTAATGGGCCAGCCACTCGATGGAATCCGCTCACGGCCGGGGCCGCCGACAACCTCAGTCTAGTGCATCACATCGACGTGACCCTGACCTTGACCCCAACAGTGCCAAGGAGTCGAGGTCAACGCCCAGGACTAACCCTCATGGAGGAACCAGTGGCTCTAAGACTAGCCCCACACAGCCTAGTCCATGGACCAACGATTCAGGGGCGCCGTTCAAACTCGGAGATGTTGTCTCTCGGCTTGGACAACCCAACAGTGGTGAAGTCCCGCCCAAGCCAAGGCGTCCGAACGATGTCACTACGAGACCTAAACAAAAGAAAGAAGATGACGCCAACAGGCCCAAGCAATCGAAGGACGATCTCTCTAGTCGTAGTAAATCTTCAAAGGGGGACACGGCTAAGCCGAAATCTCATGCCGATGACAGGCTTGCCCCGCCTACCCGAGAAGAAAAGCCGCGCAGATCGAAAGATAAGCAAAATGCTGACGGTACAAAATCTGCTTCCTCGACACCCAAGAACAAACGACGAGCGAGGAGTTCTTCAAGGCCCAGGGATACGCCTCAGTCAAAGCAAGACCCTCCTTCTAGACAGTTGTCGCACCCCTCTGTACAAGGCCCGCCAACAGAGGAAGGCGGCTCTGAACAAAGAAGGGCGTCTATTCCGGTCATACGCTTGTTTAGGGAAGATAGCCAAAGGCAGAATGAGGTTAAGGAAGTTACAAATGAGTTGGACGAACGGAAGGACAAGAAACGACGCCGTATGTCTGCCTTATTTCAAGCCAAACTGGCCTTTGAGAAGGTAGCGATGGCGGTAACAGAAGCAGAACCTATAGAAGAGCCACTCCACAAGAGCGAGAAGCCAGCAAAAAATAGGAAGGCTCGATCTCAGTCGGCCCCGAGAGAACTTAAATCTTCTCGTGAGGCAAAGAATCAGGGAAAGAAGAAATCTCATACCCGCCATCTGTCCAGAGATATAGACATTGAAAAGGAGAGACAAAAAGATTTTCCCGACGAAGGAAATGCTTCATTATCTATGCAGCAACAAGTTCCAAAACAACAACATAGGAAAACTGACGCCAATAGAAAACAAGATAATCTTGAAGGTGAACTCTCTTTAGAAGGATCCTCTCTCACGGTCTCTCCTTCTACCACGTCAGTCTCTTCGTCAAAAAAATCATCGGGCCCATTTAAACTGTTTCATTCTATAACGAAATCCTCGGGCCAGAATTCTTCTTCAAAGGTGTCTCCGCCTCCTCGTCAGCCGACACCATCCAGGCCCAGAAAGAAATTTTCACGTGGTCATATTGACCAAGATCCTCTGGAAGTGGATTACGAGATTCTTGACGATAGGGTAGCAAGTATTGAGCCAAGAAGGTCTATACCATACAGCGCAGAAGCTAGGAGATCAATTACAATGGCCGAAAGTCGCTCAGCATCTGCTGAAGAGCCTCTACTGGCAAGGCATCGAGAGTCTGACCCAAAGCTCAAGGGACGCGCCAGGGATTCACAAACAAAACAACCTGCTACTAGACCAGCCACAATGCCTTATATGCAAAGAACAAAAGAAGATGAGCAGGATCTTTACTCATCTTCAACAGATCGAAATAAATCACGTAGAGCCACCGCATCCACATCGTCAGATCGTGCGCGCCTTTTCACAACTCATCAACTAAATACCCCCGACTCGGTGTTCTCCTCTATACCTAAAGTCTCCAGTCAGTCTTCCTTTGCGTCATCTGACGCTCGTTCTGAAGTCTGCTTGGATCTCCCCGATGACTCTGATCACGTAGAAAGTGATCTTCATCTCCGCGAATCTGAACGTGATAATCAAGACCTAACTGTGAAACTTGGCTTTCCTAACGCTCCTTACCGTCGAATTGTACACTATACTCAGTTTAGCATATGTTTCGCCATCTTTTCCACAATCTTCATATTTCTCGTGTCGTTTGTTCTAGTTTGGCCTCTTCTGGTCATCATTATTTTCATTGTCCCTGCTGTTGTACTGATCAAGCGATTATGTAGTTGTTTGTGTTGCTGCAGTGCCACCCTATGGGGCCGCTGTTGTATCTGTATGTGCCACACCCATTTGACCAGTTCCGAGTTACTGTGGTTAGGACGAGGAGCTGTAGGGAGTAGCTGTGTGGTGCAGAGTCTACTAGTGCTGCAGAAAGGCCTGGATACGGATCGTATTCGAAATCTGATTGACTCAAGATTGTTATCTATAGAAAATCGACATGGCCGCAAGATTTACCCTAGATTTACACAGAAGGTAAGTCTGTCTGTCTCTGACATGCATCGTACAAAAAGCGTTTTGCTCATTTTGTATGATATTGGTAAAAGAAAAAGGCTGTAAATGCTTTTAAAAAAACCTTATACCTCTATACCGGAGACTTCAGCCTTAGTAGGAATATTAGATTGCAGACTCATCGGTTTGTGTGTTTCACTTGGGTCACCCAAAATCGTGATGTTGACTGCACGGCACCCCTCCCCCAGTGCACGGCGGCTGAGCTGGCGCACTTGCAATGATTTTTTTCTTCTTTTTTTGTTTTTTTTTGCAGGGCCTCTGAGCATGCACGCTGGCAAAGATTAGTTATAATTCAAAAAGTAAAGAATTGAAGCTCATAGGAGAATGAATCATAATAATATGGTTTTGGAACCTTTGCCGAAAGACAAAATAAAAGTACAAATTTCTTAGGAGCGCAAAACATAGCTTTTAAGGAAACATTTTTATTTTCTTTTTAGTAACTCATTATTTTGATGGGCGTCTCGAGTGGTAAAGGCGTGACAGGGAGAATTGGGACAGTGGAACAGACACAGCATGTACGTTTGAGAACCAGCGTGAGCGGCACTATTTATTATTCCTCCGCCAAGCATGCGCAAACAATGAATGGTGAAGGGGAGAGAAAGACAATTTACATCAAGCATCAAGGAACCATCGACTATGTTCCTTAGACCATTATTGGCAGTAACTCGTATGTCTAGCCCGAATACGACATTTCCCATTTTAGGATAAAGACACAACAAATAACTCTTTTCAACTTGAACCACCAATAAACCAAATTAATCCAGCATAGGGTCCTCTGACTTTTATGCTTCAGCACACAGTATCTGTTTTCACTTCGAAACGACGATGTGACTTCCTGCATAGCGTCACTGAATAAATCAAAAGTCACTCACCAAGCCATCCTTGGTTACTTATGATTATGGTATGTAACTTTACTGGTACCGGGCTGGTTTGTTGACCTGGCGACCAGACCTGGTTACATATAGCTGTGGCGACTGCGTCGGCGGCTGCTCTGGCGGTGGCTGCCCCTGCTGCTGAAGCGGTTGCACCGGCTGCGACGTTTCACTGCCTGTAGGTTGTACGGACATCTTCGGGTCGTCTTCATTGATCTGCATCGACATCTTCGGATTGTCTCCGTTGATCTGCATCGACATCTTCGGGTTGTCTACGGTGATCTGCTCGGATGACGTACGTAACCTTATGTGCTTGCGGTTACGCCTCAGTCTACCCTCAGGTGTCTGAACGAGGTAGGATCTTGGAGCACACTTTTCAAGGACTACGCCTGGCTTCTTCCAGCCTATCTCTCCATCCTCCTTCATGAGGACGGGGTCACCGGGTTTAAGCTCTGGCAAGCTCCGTGCTCTTTGGTCAAAGTACTGCTTTTGTGACTGCTTTGACTTTTCGTCACTCTGGCGTACTTTGTCATGTTCCACTTTACACGGGACAAGGGACTGGGGAAGGACGGGTAGGGTTGTGCGTAGCCTCCTTCCGGACGCTAGCTCTGCCGGGCTTACTCCGAGGGTAGGGAGTGGAGTAGCTCGGTAAGTCAGCAAAGCAAGGAGATAGTCTTTTTGTCTTAGGATCTCCTTTGCTGTCTTCACGGCACGTTCTGCCTCACCGTTTGACTGTGGATAATGAGGTGAACTGGTGACATGGCAAAAGTTCCATTCTTGAGCAAATCTCTTGAATTCTGCTGAAGAAAACTGTGTTCCGTTGTCGGAAACGACTGTCTCCGCAATTCCATGTTGCGAGAAGATTATCTTCATCTTGTTGATGACTGCTATGGAGGTCATCTTGCTGAGTTGAGCTATGTCTATGTAGCGACTGTAGTAATCGACTGAGACGAGGTAGTTCTGGCCTTTGATCTCGCAAATGTCGACAGCGATCCTCTGAAAGGGTCGTTCTGGCATCTTCGACGGAAGCAATGGCTCACTCGCTTGTGATGGTTTCTTCTCTTGACAATGCTTACAAGCTGCGACTCTGTTCTTGATGTCTTGGCTTATGTGTGGCCACCACACTGATGTTTTTGCTCGTTCACGGCACTTGGTGATTCCCATATGGCCATCATGGATACGTTCCAACACTTCTGCTCGCATGGAGACTGGTACGACGATGCGATCGCCATAGATCAACAGTCCTTCATGGGTACTGAGGTCTCCACGAACTGCAAACAGATCTCGAGCTGCCAATTTGACATCTTCTTTGTAGACTGGCCATCCCCTGATGGTGTAGTCTAGCGCTGTTTTGAGGTTGACGTCTTTCTGGGTCTCCCCACGCATCTGGTTCAGCTTGGCATCTGAAACTGGCCATGCACTTGTAACTTCATGCACGTAGACTTCTACGTCATCTTGTAGTGCTGTTTTTCCTTTCTCTGGCTTCAAAGGACTTCTTGACAGGGTGTCTGCTATCACCATGTCTTTCCCTTGGACGTACACTGCTTGTGGCCTGAACCTCATCAGCCTCATCAGCATCCTTTGGCATCTCAGTGGTGTGTCTGATAAGTCTTTGGTGTTGATGAGCGGAATGAGTGGCTTATGGTCGGTTTGAAGCGTGAAGCTGTCTAGCCCAACCAAATATCTCTCGAATCTCTCGCAAGCCCACACTGACGCAAGGATTTCTTTCTCGATCTGTGCCCAGTGTGTCTCTGTTTTGGTCAGTGTTCTCGAGCAGAATGCGACTGCACGCAAGCCATCTTCATGCTCCTGGAGAAGAACTCCTCCAAGACCGTAGCTCGACGCATCGGCTGAGACTTCGTCGGCTTCTTTGGGTCGAAGTACGCTAAGGTAGGCGCAATGGTAAGCATCTCCTTCACCTTCAAAAAGGTTTCTGACTGCTCTGGACCCCATGTCCATGCTGCATCCTTGGACAAGAGCGCGTTCAGCGGTTTCAGGACTGAGGACAGGTGTGGTAAGTACCTTCCAAGATAGTTGACCATGCCCAAGTATCTTCTGAGTTCTGCGACGTCTTCTGGCTGTGACAGACTCTTGATCGCATCAATCTTGGACGGATCTGGACGAACGCCCTGCTCACTGATGACGTGGCCAAGAAAGGTAATCTCCCTCTTCTTGTACTCACACTTGCTCTTGTTCAGACATAGGCCTACTTCCTCAAGCCTCTGGTGGACCTTGGTAAGTAGCACGTCATGCTCCTCCAGCGTCCTGGAGTGACAAACGATGTCGTCAAAGTAGCATATGACTCCATCAATGTCCTGCAGTATTTCCGTCATAATGCGTTGAAAAATCTCTGGAGCAGAGGAGATTCCAAACGGAACGCGTTTCATGAAATATCTTCCGTAGGGGGTAAGAAAGGTAGTGAGCTTGGCTGTGCTCTCATGAAGTGGAAGTTGCCAGAAACCTGACTGAGCATCGAGCTTGGAGAACACAGTGGAACCCCTCAGCTTGTGGATGATATCGTCGATTGTAGGTATTACGTATCTTTCTCTCTGAACTGCTTGGTTCAACTTTTTCAGGTCTACGCAGATCCTGACGTCACCGTTAGGCTTCAGAACTGGAACCATAGGCGACACCCACTCAGTCGGCTCTGTGACTTCTTCGATTATTCCTTCTTCTTTCATTCTTCCTAACTCTTTCTTCACCTTTTCTTGCAGCGGGATTGGCACCCTTCTTGCTGTAGTGATACTGTACGGCTGTGTACCTTCTTTGATCTTTATTCTCACGGGCTCACACTTCACTGACGCGAAAGTGACTGAATTCACTCTCTGTACAAGGTTCAGCGCTGTCGCTGTACTGCGGCTAAGAAGACTGTCAGAGTCGTTATCAATGACGTACACTGTGGCATCAATCTTCTTGTCAAACTTTGTTGTGAAGTGACCTAGAGTTTTCACTCTGCCCCCTGGACTCACCAGGTTGACACGATTCGTTGGAAGCAGCTTCGGCTTTCCTAGCTTTGCCCATGTAGATTTGCTGATCAGGTTGACGTCGGCCCCTGTACCAATCTTCCAGTTGACACTTGTTCCTTCTAGACTCAAATTCACCCTCCATGGTGGTTCATTGGACTCGACGCTTCTTATGAAATACTCTGTTTCAGGCTCAGGCTCTTTCTCAGGCTCATTTTCTGGCTCTGGTTCTTTTGCTGGCTCTCTTTCAAGCTCTCTTTCTGGCTCTGGCTCTGATGTAACTTCATCTTGTTTCTTTGTCTTCGACTTGCACATCTTTGCAAGATGTGACATCTTTCCGCACTTGTGGCATTTCTTCTGGTATGCTGGACACTTCCTCTTTTCATGGGTAGCTCCGCATTTCTTGCACGCAAACTTCTCTGGAGTATGCGCGTGTGCACCTTGACCTTCGTGTGATGATCCCTTCCCTCCTCGACTACCGGGTCGGAAGCGGACTCCATCCACTGACGTTGCACCTCTTTGTTCCTGTATTTCTTTCTTCACTTGTTCACGCTGCCTTGACATGGTGATTGCCGTCTCCAAAGTCAGCGCACTCTCTAACTGAAGCTTTTCAGAAATCTCTTTGTCTCTGAGCCCGAGGACCAGTCTATCTCTAATAGTGTCCTTCTTTTCTGTGAAAGCAGCATGCTCTGCTAATTCATACAAAGCATTGACGTACTGTTCAACTGTTTCTCCTTCTTTCTGGTTCCTACTGTGGAAAGTTGCTCTAATGTGAATCACGTTTCTCTTCGGAATGAAATGTTCATCGAACTTTTTCTTGACCTTTTCATAGTCTTTCTTG
Source organism: Onchidella celtica (assembly GCA_963931925.1). Lineage (NCBI taxonomy): Eukaryota > Metazoa > Mollusca > Gastropoda > Systellommatophora > Onchidiidae > Onchidella > Onchidella celtica. The sequence goes on along the minus strand of OZ007570.1, from coordinate 54,121,543 downwards.
TCGGCATCACTCATTTCAAACTGTGCAAAAATCTTATCAGCGTCAGCTCCCATTGAGTACAGTAAGCTACTGACCTGAATTTCGCCATCTTCTTTGCTCAACTTCGATGCAAGCCTGAAGCGATTGAATCTTTCCACCCAAGCAGGCCATGCAGACGGATCTTGAAATGCAAATGGCTGCGGCGGTTTGAACATGGTGACACGAGGTAGCAGTTTTCAATCAAGAAACTTAGCTCAGAATAGTTCGTTGTGCAGCAACTGTCGGTTACCCTGCATTCCCCTGAAGTTCATGAAGATTCTGACACCATATTTTGATGGGCGTCTCGAGTGGTAAAGACGTGACAGGGAGAATTGGGACAGTGGAACAGACACAGCATGTACGTTTGAGAACCAGCGTGAGCGGCACTATTTATTATTCCTCCGCCAAGCATGCGCAAACAATGAATGGTGAAGGGGAGAGAAAGACAATTTACATCAAGCATCAAGGAACCATCGACTATGTTCCTTAGACCATTATTGGCAGTAACTCGTATGTCTAGCCCGAATACGACACTCATAAATTGCGCACCGAATCCGCTTGATACTTTGACACACAATGGAGAAGGCCTGTAGATGTAGTGTGTAGTGTGTAACTCAGTTGAGCCAAAAAATGGAGACAGAACCGTGCCATTTTGAGGGAACGATTTGGTCACACCCGAAACAGTTATAGTCACCTCCGGTTCTGGCCTTGTGGCATTTCTGGCAGTTTTTTTTTTTCTTTATTCTGTGTGGAATCTTTCTGATTTGCCAGTTTATCATTTTTTGTAGCCTTTTCTCAGATTTGCTATTACATTCCACTGTATGCAGTGGCGGACCTACATTTGTTGGGACCCGAAGCTTGAACTGTTATGAGGCCATTTCCTAACCAACAACAATAGGACAACATCCAAAATTCACTCATAAAAAGTTTCTTCAGGGCCCTTCTGGGATTAAGGGCCCCGAAGCTTAAGCTTCATAATAGATCTGTCACTGACTGTATGCAAAACAATTTTAAGGGTACTTATAATGACGGCAATGTCATGGAAATAATAGTGAGACTGAAACGGTGTTTACGAGCACGATGACTATGATGATGATGGCATAATGCTAATGATGTTTTCCCCACCAGGTGGTGACATTCTGCTGTGGTCAAGCTTGGGTTACTGACAAACATTTCATGATATCCAAGCATGTATTTAATATGCCGGGCTACATCGAAACTTTAGAGGATTTACAGCACTTCATCTCTAAAATGGCCGGGGAACCACTGTCTTTAGATCAGCCGCTTTGGGAAATTCAGGTACATAATCTTATTTACATGTTCTTATTTTTTATCTTATCTTATTTTGTTTTGTCTCTTTGAGCAGCAGTCTTAAAATGGTGATGATTTTATCAAAATGGACGTCGATAATTTTTGTATGAACATAGTTGTATGAACTTCAGTTTCTATTCTGTGAAGGGAAGTAGAGAGAGAGAGAGAGAGAGAGAGAGAGAGAGAGAGAGAGAGAGAGAGAGAGAGAGAGAGAGAGAGAGAGAGAGAGAGAGAGAGAGAGAGAGAGAGAGAGAGAGAGAGAGAGAGAGAGCATGGCCGTTCGTTATCACAGGAAGTTGGCAGTGGAAATGAAGGTGAAGGTCACACAGAAAAAA